>JAVTVY010047693.1:0-24077 GCA_036873755.1 Hanleya hanleyi | reverse complement strand
AAACCCGCCCATTTTCGCACAAAATTCATCTCTCATTTTTTTGTAGACCAGATATTAGCATGATGTTTGTTCTATTCGCTTCCTATAATCTACAGGAACACGCCAATTACAGAGAAGATGTGCTTTAAGCGAAAATTATTTTTCCCACATTTTATAAAATTCGGGAAATTGTCAATGAAGAAAAGTTGTATTTTACTAAAAAGTATACTTTTTTAAAACATCTGTAGAAAAGATATGCTTTTGACATAAACTGTATACATTGGACAAAACAAGAGTTCAGAGTCTTAATTTTATAATTAGAAGTGATAAATCCATCCTAGGTATACTTTTTGGGGGGGAATGTGTAATTAATAAAGTTCTTTTACGGAGAATATTTAAAATGCGCACTCGTGATTCCGTCACGATTTTTTGTGATTCCGTCACGGACTAGATGTAACTCCTGTGATGACTCAGTCACTCTTTTCTCACGAGGAACAAAATGTTATCATCCTTGGGCGCTGTATGTTAATAGATGTCATAAAAGAAAAATCAGATCGAAACAGAGCAGAAAAAAATTAGACAAGCGACACTAGTCAAAACATTTCCAAAGATTATATAACGAGAAATCTGCAATATTTCGGAGGATATTATATTTTATAATTATTTGAAACTTGACAGCAGTAACTAGGCATTAAGACATAGAAAGTCGGCTTTAAGAGAGTACAATTTCAGTAAAGAGCGCTTCAAACTTTTAAAGTACCTTCAAAACCGTGATTTCGTCACACTGGAATTCATGTTATTTTAGAATATGTGTGCTTAATGCACTTTTCGAAAATTATCATTACAACGATCTCTACCAATTCCCGACAACTATCTCTACAGGGTGTGCATTGGAAGTGTTGTACAAAGAACTACAAAGCATATGAACAGTCCTTGAACCAGAGATATTCTATGCGGATTTGTCTGATGCCAAATTGCACACACGCGCCAAAGATGAGTTTGGCCTTGTAATTGAGAGCTTGGTGAATTGCGCAAGCCACCTACCACTCAACAAGTTATAACTGGTCATCTTCACACACAAGTGTACAAATTTCATTATTAATACTCTCAACTGACGTTTTAGGCAACTGATTTTATAACAGAGTAATGACAAATTTAGTTTCCCACAACAGAGAAAGAATAATTGAACCCTCAACGAGAATCGAACCCACGATCACCTCAATCCATGAAGTTGCTCTTACTCCCGTGAAAAATCAAAATGAAGGCAGTCGGTGTTGCAATATGCGCAATTGGCATGACAATTTGATACTGACTTTTTTATGGTGGTTCCTATCTCAACACTCTTATAATGAAAGTGCTGTATTTAGCATTATAAATGTCCACGAGGAGTGACACAATAATATAACGTGTTATATTTGTAACACTCTCAGAAAGTGTTGGGAGAAGCGTTATATCTTAGAAACAACGAAAAGTTGATAATAAATTTTATATGAATTTATATTTAATCGAACTGTTTGACGTTGAAAATTGCATTTTCAGACTATAAAACCATCTTCAAACTCAGAAACCATCCTGTGAGCTATGCTGATATTTAAAAAAACTGTTTCCTCTTCATGTGATCTTTTTATCAACAAATGAAAAGTGTGGGTCTTCGATCTACTGTTTTTTATGTAAAAAGCTTTGAGTGTCCCTATCTCCATAGTTTTCTGAGATTTGCGACGTCATTAACTCCCCTGATAACATCTCTCATTGGAAAGGCGAGACAGGACATTGAAAGCGTCATTACAGGGAAATCAACCATTATGTAATGTATCTTTTTGTCAAAAGCATCAGCGCGTTGATAGCACATTGTTCTCTGCCCCCCCCCCCCCTTCAAGGTAATCAGGTTGGTAAGATCCCTCTGTTTAAAATCAAGGTAAAAAAGGTCGTTTTTGCTCAATAGCTTTTGATTCCTTGTTAACCAATGTTCCAAAACTCCAGGCGCATCAATCTATATATTGCTCCATGTCCTATAATTAATTTGTCACTTGAAGAACTAGTCAATGTTGTTTCAATAGTGTGACAAATGTTTGGCCTATTATTCTGCAAATTAGACAGGTGACAATTTCGGTGTTTGCTACCATTTGATGGGGATATATGCCTGTTTGCGCTTCAAGTGGATTTTACTGAATTCATTATAAAAACTCATTTATTGAGCAAAAAGGACCCCTTTTACTTCCATTTTAGAAAGCGGGATCGCCCTAACCTGGTATATGATTTTGTCCTTATTGATATTTCCTTGTAAACCCATTGGCTTTAGCTTACTCTCAGAGTAGGCCTTCCGCAACACTAGCGCTGATAGAGATCGTTGTCAACTTCAGCACATGAAAACACCCATATCACAAACTCATGGTAGAGATCGTTGTAAAATGAATATTGATTTTGATTAAAATTCTTTTCTCAAGCAAACAGGACGACTTTGAGGCTTAATTATTTTAGTTCCTTGGGCAATAAGCTATAATTAAAGCGACAAACACAACCGATGTGCAGTCAGATATGCCCGAAGTCGATATTCCTAATCGGCATAGCAATCTCGTGTCCCAAATTATAAATAATAAAAAGACATCAAGCTTTAGCTTGCAAGTGCTATAAATCTAGATACTCTTGTGGGTACGCTAATCTATGGAGTTTACAGAACTTGTCGGTGCTTGATCAATTATTTAACCTTGAACGGGCATGCGATTCTCGGACATCTAACAATTTATCGCTCCACGAACCGGTAGAGATAGTTTCATTTCGGGTAGAGGTCGTTTTCACTGGTAGAAATCTGTTTGGATAAAGACAGGACGTAAAACAAGAACGATTTAAAATTCCCGCGGAGGAAATGATTGGTTTTGAATACCGGAAACGTCGAGATAACATTTCCGGTACATGACAAACGTCAAAATGAGAACAGATTAAATCCCCGCGAGAGGACAGGATTGGCTAGTACAACCCGGAAACGTCTAAAGCTCACTTAGATTGCGTTGTGTTTGAAGTTACGCGTTAGAGATCATGTGGACTTGAAGTCACGCGTCATCAAGTTGAACGTAAATTACGTTGTGTCTAAAGTTACACGTTAAAGGTGGATTTCTTATTTCACGCGTAAAATAAACTACTTTGAATATTGGCGGTAAGAATACAGAATTATCATTGGTTGGTCATCAAGTTTACGTTGTAAAATTTAGCACGTCGTTAATTGTGTGACGCGTAAATTGTTGGCGATTTATGGCGTGAACGGCCCATGTATCGTAAGGTTGTGACGACCTACAGGAACATTACGGGAAGTTGAAGCTACACGTCGGACAGTTGAACGTAAATTGCGTTGTGTCTAAAGTTACACGTTAAAAATGGGTGTCCTTACCTAACGCGTAAGATGAACTAGTTTGAATACTGGCGGTAGAAATACAGAATCATGATTGGTTGGTTATCAAGTTTACGTTGTAAAATTTAGCGCGTCGTTCTTGTGTTTAACGCGTAAGCTTTTGACGAATTATGGCGCGAACGGCCCTTCATATATACAGGCACAGTCCTCTTCTACCGGGCATCGGTTATCAATACACTCGTTAATCTGCTTTCGATGGTCGTACGGGTTAAGTGTCTTCACGTAATCGACGACCTTGTCTGTTATACTAAGGTACCGTACAAACGACCACCAGGACGGCCCAATAGACTGTACAATAAAATCTGTTTCTCGGGCGAGTGTATCAACACGGACACCTGCACTGACTGGATCTACGCGACGTGTCGTGTAAGACGTGGAATTCGGGGTGTTGTGCGACATGGCTTCGCCAGAACTTGGAAGAAATAAATACAGATTTCGAAAACTTCCTCTTTTTATAAACCATCGAACGCGGAAATTTTACGGGTTTTTATCTGGAAAACCTCATTTTATAGGTCATCGCTCTACACCGAGGAAATTTGAAGGGGTTATTGAGGCTAGACCACTATTAAAAATAGTGCCGATCCGAGGCAACCTCTGCCAGAGAAGTGAATTGTTTTCAATATTTTTTCCAGTCTCTGTTGCGACGAATAATTGAAAGCCAGTGGTAGGTGATTGGAGTATGATATGTGTTTGGTTTCGCAGTGAGTTTGATTTTAACTCAAGGCCTAATAAGGTGTTGCTTTGAGGGACTATTTGGGTGCCTGTGCACCGCTTTCTGAAAGCAGAGAAAAAAGTCAAAATTATGACGTCATTTGTAGGAGCGCGCATAACTCAAAATTTCAATGGGCGACCCCCGTCAAGAAGCCTGTCCGGTTGTAGCACTTGAATTAAAGTACTTCTGACCGAAATATGGAAGTCGAGACTTAATTAATGAATCGAGGAAATGCAATCACGTTAACAGTTTTTAACATTGCCGCCAATGTAAATTTTAATTGTGGTCTGGACCCTATTGTCGGCTGCTCATGTCCAATCAGAAGCCGCAATTTCTTGTATTATTCTTCGGTCATGGTCGCTCTGGTCCTTTTGTCCAAAGCGTCTTCGGGCAGTACAGGATACTGGAGCTCAGAGCCCTGGAGAAATATACGGCATATTACGGTATCTACTATTGCATGCCAAGGGTGAATACATACAGCCGATGGTGTGAACGATCAGCCTAGCCACGATAAAAGTGGCATTGGTCACCCTATCCACCTGCAATTTGTCGTTGGTGCGTTGTTGACAGGCCCATTCTAAGGGATCCACGGTCCAGTTGCTCCAGAATCGTCTCTAGTTAACTCTGATTGGTGATGGTGACCGGCTGGTCAAATACACTGGAGAAGAAATACTGGGGTTTCTCTGTCTGCTTATGTCGCAAAAATAGCCCAAAGCGAGATTTAACTTGAAAGCCGTGGCTTGGTCGCTGAAGATGGCACCCATGCATCTGTGTATGGAGGCGAGGTCGATATGTCGGAAATTGTAGATATGTAGCAGTGGCCGATGACGATGAAAACAGCGTCGGATCATGGACCAGTGGCACCGGTGGATGTCACTTACTGGATAGACTTCCGGTAAGTGATCACTGGGGACATCCACTGGATCTTCCTGAAAATGATGTAGTCAGGCCTATGACTCGGAACCGTATCGCTAAAGTCCGGCTGGACAGTCAGACCCTCCTCGACTGTGGGTAACAACATAATGTTTTTATTTTCTTCACCGAACATGTTATGGTGCCTTGGAAATTATTTAAAACTAGGTTAGGATAGCCTATTTCTGGCTTGACCCAGATCAATTTTTTGAACCTGTTTGCGTACCTCGAACTTATGCCCCCCCCCCCCCCAAATAATAATGGTGGGCATTGTGTCAATCAATGTGTTTCTATGCAAATAACCTGTTATCAGTCTTGCTCATGCATGATTTTTCTTGCCACTGATCAAGCTACACTTTCATGCATGCTGTAATCCGGCCGCAGCACTCGCGCTATGCAACTTGAGTCTATTATATGTACATACATGTATATCACTCAAACCATATCCTACATGAGCAGAAAAAAATCGGGCTGAGGGGTCAGCTCACCTTTTAGGTGCTTGCAATTCATGTTACTATACTATCCTCTGCGCATTGCGCCGCAAGGTCAATAGGGCTCGAAATGCGCTTTTATACTACTAAATGTGAGTCAATATACTGCTACTATACTATCCTCTGAGCATTTCCCACACTAACCGTGCGCATAATAACCAATGAGAACGCCTGTGAACACATTATTTCTGTTCTATTGCACTACCCAAATTACGCTCATACTATTCAGCTTCTATCACTGACGTCCCTACTCTCCTTGTTCCCCCGCTGATTCATACCGTATATTTCGCGCCTCTTGACCGTTAGGTGGCGCTCTGCACAGGCCAACCACCGACGGCCAATGAATATCACTCTTACGAAAGAGTCTCGGTCCGCTTTGTTTATCACGGCAACCATCATCCGGGCATCCGCCACCTTTTCTCTTAGTGGGGGCCAGTCACCATAAACTGTTTCCATCAAATGACAGCGCTAAACTGCACAGATTGGTCTCTTAGTAACAGTACTAAACTACCCGACTTACATGGCACATACTGAGTGATAACTGTGTGGAAAAACGCGAGAAGCTAGTGAACTATTTCTTCACAATCAACTGTGAAACGAAGCAATATGAGTTGTCTCCCTTGTCACACGTTCCCATGACGTTAACAGCAAAAATAATAATAAACGGCAAAACAACTCATAATTATTTTAATTTCAGGATTAAGAGTTAATAGATTTTTGATAATAGATAACTTCCTCCATTGTCGTTATATTTAATAAGGTTCGTCAACTGATTGCAAAAAATTGTTCTCTAATCCCTTCAAATAATTAACTCAGTCGCTAATTTTTTTTTTAAATCCCACTGATAAGACCACGCTTTATCGTCATGAGTATATAAGGAGATCATGTCGCCTATATTGGTATCGTAACTACACCGATCAAATGTTTCAGATTTTGAGTTAAATGTTGACTTTATATATTACGGAAAAAGTTCCTTGGAGAGATGATGTAAGAGAGAGTCTCGCTGTCAAAATAGTGATATGTGAGAATCGTAATCTCAATATCAGGAAGGCATGACTATGTTGGGAATGTGGGTGTGACGTAATTTCGATCACGTGAAGTAGTTAGCCAATCCTGGTTAGTATGAGGAATCTGGTTACCTTCGAGCTATTACGGCACGGTGATTGGATAACCATATAAAGCTCGAGCTCCCCTTAACGGCCAAGAGGCGCAAAATCTGCGGTGTGAATCAGCGGGGGAACAAGGAGAGTTGGGACGTCAGTGATACAAGCTGAATAGTATGAGCGTATACCCAAATTGATTATCAACACAGATTATAATGAAAGGTTGAAAACATATTTTGAACTTTGACACCCTTTCTTGAAAAAACTCGTCCACTGATGCTCCCGTCTCGGTTGGCATCGTGCGAATTTTACGTGCCAGTGTGGATGAGTTTATGTGGTCTCTCAATTGGGGAGTGATACTGTCAGCTGTGTGGAAATTACGTGGATGTATGTCTATTTGTGTCGCATACTTAATCAATTTCACGATGGAAACAACAGTTAAACTTGAGAAAGAAATTTCATCTTGTAATTTATCTGTTTATTCGATTGTAGACACAATTTGTCCGGACTACTGCTAAGATTTTGCTTCTATTTTAATGAAACTTTACATATGTGTTACCTATGGTTTGAAGATGTGCATTTCCTGTTTACAAGGCGAAATTATAATTTTTGACGTATTTATGGCGTTTTGAACTTTATAGGACTTTGACATTTCAGGGTCACACAATTTTGTCCGGACTACTCCTCCTAAGATTTTGCTTCTATTTTAATGAAACTTTACATATGTGTTACCTATGGTTTAAAGATGTGCATGTCCTCTTTACAAGGCGAAATTATAATTTTTGACATATTTATGACGTTTTGAACTTTATAGGACTTTGCCATTTTCAGGATCTACTCCCATGTAGAGACAAGTTTCTAGTGTAATCAACTACTCCTACTATATTTATCAGAAGGTTCTGAAACTTTGTAGACATGTTTGAAGATTTGCATCTCCTATTTGTGACATGAAACACACTCTTGGGTCAGAACACCCTGACTTGGACTGTCACTGATTTTAAACTTTGTACACATGTGTTTACTATGGTTTGAAGATGTGCATCTCTTATTTATGACCTGAAATATTTGGTCAAAATTACCAGGCCTTCATTACCCAGACTTGGACTTTGTCGATTTTCTGCATATATTCCAATATATAGAGCATGTTCTTGTGTAATTAACTAGTCACACAGTTATTACTGGATGTTTCTGAAACTTTGTACACATGTTTAATATGGTTTGAAGATGTGCATCTCTTATTTATGACCTGAAATATTTGGTCAAAATTACCAGGCCTTCAAATGAATTTCTTCAAATATTCATGTAATGAGTGCTGATAACCTGATCAGCAAGCAGTATTTTACATTATAATATTCCATCATTATACTCAACCCCCCCCCCCCTCCCCCCCGCCCTGCAATAAAGCTGGGGGAGGGGTACAGGATCGGTTTGTCCATCCTGTAGATAAAATTTTGTCCGCACTAATACTCCTAAAATTTTGCTTCTATTTTAATACATTTACCATGCGATTCACACATTTGTTACAGAGTTATGGCCCTTCCTATCCTTGGGTTGTATGTATACTGTATTGAAATATTACTCAGAACGGGAGACTTGTGTCTTGCAGGGCGCGCGGTATCTCAGTTATCCCTTAGAATAACAGTTACATCTAGTTTACACAAGTGTTATAGAATCAACATTTACTTTCAGGTGAATCAACGCAGGGGGGTATATTGCGGTCGGTGGATTTGTCTGAGGGAGAGTAGGTCAGCTCTGAACTTGCTGGTAACAGTCCCCTAATGCACATTCATGCCAAAAATCAAGGTTCTAATGTCAACAGTTCTCTTTTTTTGCCGTAATGAGAGCCCAATTCGTAGGAATAAGGACACTGTGGACCGTGGTCACATTCTGCCAAAATTCTTACAAAGTTCGTTGCAGTGCTGGTCGAGGGGGTCAGAATGAATTTGTTCGCTCTGTCAATAACAAACTACTCACTATAGTAAAACTGCCTGCATGCAACTATTTTCAGGATTTTGACTAGAACTTAGAAGACTCCTCTGTACCTGTGGATAGACTATGGGGTGTCTCTATGTTGATATTACGGATCAAACTGAAAAGTGCCGGTTTTCCTTCTGCCACAGGCTTCTGTTGAAGGTTTGTAAATATATGATTTCCTGAGTAGGCGATCCACAAAGTAATAACTCAGTTTGTTGGGGGGAAGGGGGGGGGGGTGCGTCAGAGCATACAGGTGATTCAAACATCTCGGAGTGGGGTGGGTTGTGGGGCTGAGGGGGGCCTAATTCTTACTCAAATTTACCAACAGCCATTCAAGTGCACCTCTTGCCTCTTGTTGGCAACTTTTAAATCCCACTGTAATTAGTGTTAGAGTAACGGTATATGTATTTTGTGAAAATATTTCATATGATTTATCAAAACTTCAAATGCATGTATAAACAAGTATAGGTCTATAATCTCTGTTCTTTATAAATGTATGGGAGATATAATCACGAAGGATGTGTTCTGGGTCAGTGAAAGTGACAACCCTTTTTGACATTTCTGTTTTACAGTTTTATGCCATATATATTTGGAAAGCTTGAATTACATATATTAATAATCCATCGAGTACAGTAATGGTGTTTCATACTCCCTTGTACATTCACATGATTGTAATCAAACAATACTGGTAATATGACACACAGTATGATACATGTATGCCTATTTATATAATATATTAATATTTTTATAGAAGGAAGATGCCAGAATGAAAAGTTACGCTGTACTGGAACACCTCACTCGAACAGAAGAGTTCCTGCATCACTACAGATTTTATTTGCAGAAAGGATGTAAGTACTGTTAATGAGAAATCTCAACTTCTTTTGTTTGATTTATAACTTTAGAGCCCCAAAGAACCTTATTCATTTGGAGTTAAAAATACTGGCATTCCTTGTCTTCCAGTTCTTTGTATAGCTTGCCCATGCAGCTATAAAGAACCATAAAACTCTAACTCCACCTGGGAAAGTTGTTGATTGTCAAACCATGCTTTTTCTTTCAATGTTGAGGAAAACAGACAATGACTTCCAAGTATGTATTGGTACAAAATTTAAGGAAAAAAGCCTAATTGTGGGCAGGGAAGAGCTCATCAGAAGATAGCAGATATAATACATTCATTTTCGTCCCCTGCAGTACTATGCCCTAAAATAATTTCTATACGAAAGGTCACTTCATCTATTCTCTGTTGAGAATCATTTCTCTGGATCGTTGAGTGCATTTCATATCCCATTTCACCAGTGGAGATGTAAAACTCTCAATCTGTGATTGCCGCAGTCCTCAATTTAAGGAGTGCTGATGAAAACCTCTCAACAGGTTACCATGAAATCTACATTGGTAACCTATGGTAACCTATTGCATAATTATTAACCTATTGTCAATTATCAGTCAAAATTATGGGGACCAGAAAATAGGTTACCACTATTTTTCATATGGCAACCTCCAGGCAACCCGAAAACAGTTTACCACCTTAAATTGAGGCCTGTGCCTTTAATATAGTGTAATTTAAATTAGGTACCCTTGTAGGAAGGGGTGAGTAGTAGGCTTTAGCATCATTTTCAAACTTGTTTCAGTCCTATCACAACTGTGCCTACATGTACCATAACACGAGAGTGCTCACAGTTCCTATTACCCTGGACACTGATCAGTCCAGCCAGTACAGCATCCTGTCCAAGTATTGACCGAGCTTAACAATGCTTAACTTCGGTGATTCGACAAGAACCGGTGTGTTGCCCTTGTAGGATTACTGTCTTCTGTTGTTAACTGTTAATCTGGTCAATTGTGATGGCCTAATGAATAAGAACATCTGCCCTACAAGCCATGTGTTTTGGGTTCAATCTCAAGCCGCAGGAGTCAAAATTTACTCATGTCTGCCTCCCCCTGACAGGTAATTTTATAAAAAGACAGGTAGACAAATAAAATGCCTGTCTCCAGTGACAGGTAGCCAATAATTTTTTATTTTTATTTTGGTGTTCAAAATATATCTTTGACAAAATTCATTCAAACAGCTGCAAATTAGTGCATGGAAACAAGGTGTCATTAATTTATTGGTAACGTGTAGCTGCTTTGTCGTTAATAGTGAATTACATGTACTCGACAATTTCAACGACCGCTTGTTCAGGTAATTCTTAAAGGTGATGGGTACACTTTTTGATCTGCTGTCTCGTGTGACTGTTAAATTAATTTTAATATTTCGACTCCTGGGCCGGGTCAGTTTGAAAATTGTAACTTGTTGCGTACTAATTTGGACTTAGTTTTAAGAGGATAGATCAAAGGCTGGGGTCCCTGTGTCAGGATAACATTCAGCCTGAGAGGCCGGAAAGGACTACACTGATATTGGGGTCTGTCTGGAACATAAAATAAATTCTAAATGCCTAGGGGTATTGTCGTCATCATGTACAGCTGTCCGTACGTCTGTCCGTCCGTCCGTTTACCGCGATATCTACAGAACCGTTTCATGCATGGCAACCATGCTTGTTACATCTATTTATCTTCACGTAAATCAGAAGCCTATCGAAAATGAGTCATCTCGGACAATATTTTGCAGAGTTATGCCCCTTTTTACAAATAAAAATCCATTTATGATTTGTTATTGTGATAATTTCAGAACCGTTCCATATACAACATCCTAACGTGATACAGTTGTTTCTCTTGACCTGAACTAGATGCCTATCGAAAATGAGTCCTGTCAGAAATTATTTTGCAGAGTTATGCCCCTTGTCTAATAAAATCCACTAATTCCTGTGTTAAGTTTGCATATTATTTCTATATCATGTTAGTATACTATCACATTTATTTATTGATTGGATGACTGATTTATTGATTTATTCTCTTAGACAATGCGAAGAATGCTTGCAAATCTGTTTTGAAAATGACATACATGTGCCATTTAGTATACATGTACTGTATTTATCTAGCCATGTGTACTGTTGTTTTGGTGAGACATCGACACAGCTCTTTCAATTTATTCCAGAAACAAATTAATTTAAGGGGAGGAAAACTTCTTCTTTTTTTTCAAAGAAAGTAGACTTACAATACCAGGGGTAAATATTTCTTCCCACAAGCCAATCAATTGGTAGAGACACCCTTACATTATAATAGCTGGGGTTCAGAGCCGAGGGGTTTCGATAGCACAGCTTCATGTTTATGACAGTCTGACCACCGGGGGCACCACCATTCATACCCATTCACATCCTGGGGTCCAATTACAATTGTCAATCTTTGGGGATTTCTGTCACTCGGATTTTTATTAATGTTGCTTCTCTGTTGTTTCACAGCTGAAAGAGTCAAGTGGGACTTCAATACCAAGAGCCTGAGGAGCCAGAGTGGTTGATATTAATCACCCTCACAGATGGCTGAACTGTCAACAACAGTTTCAGTGTTGGAAATATCAGCTGGAAGTGAAATCACAAATGCCATGCAGCTCTTGTTCCTAAGTTTAAATGAAGTATTAACTTTTGTTGAATTTTTGGCTACAACATACACCAGAAATCGATTGGAACTTTCCTTATAGAACTTGGAACCCAATACAATTCTTGAATGAAGGTACACTGTCTATATAGATTTATTCAGTACTTTGAATGTACATAGTTTTTGCCCATGTGCATTCCATGATTTCGGGGGCATTCGGACACCACGGAAAGGACATGCATTTTCCTATTGTGTGGCCACTTTTTCCATCTGAGGAGTAACCACATTGCTAGCTCACTATGTTTGTTCATGGGCATATGATCTTGGGATCGCTTGAGCTTCCGTTCTTGTTACGATGAAAGTTCATTTCACGAAATTCCAATATATCAGTGGCGCGGGTGTGATGATCATGGTAGCAGTGCACTAATTGACAATAAAAGTCAACTAACTGAGAACTTTACTATTATTCCTTTCATTTATTGTTAGATTTTTTCATTGAGGATTGTGAATATCTAGGAATAAGCAACAACACCTATATCTTACAACTTGTAGTCCACGCAAAATTGGGAATTCATCAGATTGCAGCTATTTTCTCTCCATCAATTTGTTTTGCTGTTCCTGGATACTCATCATCTGATTTGTGAAATGTATGGTGTTTCTATTGGATATCACATATCGGCAGGCATCGAAAGTCATATTGGGAATATACCACCGTTGACATCGGAATGAAGGCCAGTTCACTTCCGACATACAATTGTTGAGTCCGAGTGTATTACACAGCAAACCAGCATGCAGGGAGAATATTTTTGTACTGAAACATGTTCACAGACAGGACACAAAATTTGTGTTTAAATCCATGACATGTAATGAATTTAAACAAGTGTGCATTTAAACATGTTAAAAAAAGCGGACAAATTTTGTGTCTAGTTTTCTGTTTAGGGTTATGTTTAACTTTGTGTCTAGATTCTAAACACAATATTCCTAAACATGTTCAGCTTTGTGATTAGGGTCTAATCACAATCTTCCTAAACATGTTTAGCAATGTGTTTAGGCTCTAAGCACAATATTTCTAAACGTGTTTAGCTTTGTGTTTATGGTCTAAACACAACATTCCTAAACATGTTTAGCTTTGTGTTGAGGATCTAAACACAAT
This sequence comes from Hanleya hanleyi, assembly GCA_036873755.1. Classification (NCBI taxonomy): domain Eukaryota; kingdom Metazoa; phylum Mollusca; class Polyplacophora; order Lepidopleurida; family Hanleyidae; genus Hanleya; species Hanleya hanleyi. The sequence continues at coordinate 10,888 of JAVTVY010047693.1, read as the reverse complement.
AATCCTAAACATGTTAGCATTGTGTTTAGGGTCTAAACACAATATTGCTAACATGTTTAGCTTGTGTTTAGGCTCTAAATACAAACTTTCTAAACATGTTTAGCTATGTGTTTACGGTCTAAACACAATATTTCTTAACATTTTGGAATTTGAACATGTCAAAAACTATGGACAAAAGTTGTGTTTAGATTTATGTTTAGGATCTAAATGCCAAATTTACAGTGTGTCTTCTCCTTTATCCGTAAAATGGATAGTCCGTCTAATCAAAATATATGATAATATTATGTCGAGTATGTTTATTGTGTCTTTGTACATGTTCTTTGCATTATATTAACTGACTGTTCCCTTGATTACCTATTATATAGTCAGAATTTCCCGTTAAATTCAACGGATAATAAAATCCGTTGAATCCGTTAAAAAATAAGAATCCGTTACAATAACGGAATATTCCCTCGATTCCCTGGGGACGGACTTTTCCGTTAAATTTAACGGATAATAAAATCCGTTGAATCCGTTAAAAAATAAGAATCCGTTACAATAACGGAATATTCCCTTGTTTCCCTGGGAACGGACTTTTCCGTTAAATTTAACGGATAATAAAATCCGTTGAATCCGTTAAAAAATAAGAATCCGTTACAATAACGGAATATTCCCTTGATTCCCTGGGGACGGACTTTTCCGTTAAATTTAACGGATAATAAAATCCGTTGAATCCGTTAAAAAATAAGAATCCGTTACAATAACGGAATATTCCCTTGATTCCCTGGGGACGGATTTATTCCGTTCGAGTAAACGGAATTTTATTTTGAGTGTAACGAGAGCGTATCTGTGGGGATCAAGCCGACGTCCCGACGTCATGGATGTTACGAGCGCGTCTGAAAGATGACGTAGCCTACTAGAATTCTTTATGCATTCTTGCGAAACATTTTTTATTCTGACGTCATGACGTTATGACACTGGCCATGAAAATAACTCATGACTGATGTTCTATAAAGAATAGGATATGTTCCAATGGAACCGGAAGGGGCCACGTGAAAGAATTTTTCAATGTATTATGGGACCAATTTTCAGCGACCGTCGTCCCAGGGGTTCGTCGGAGCGGCCAATTTTCCAGCGGAGAGCGACCCCTGGTGGCGAGGTTGCCCAATTGTCTCCGCTCGGTTGTGCTCCGTCCATTCTCCGCCGACTCCGGTCCGGAGTGTGCGGTGAAAAAGTCGGACGTCCAGCGGGTGTGGTCCGGCCCGGAGAACACATCTCTCCGGCCTGGACCAGAGCGGGGGAAATTGCGTGTGATGCTTGCAATGCTAAAGAACAGGCAGATGCTTTAGGATTTGTCACATAGTTCAGATTGATGATTTCGCTGGTGAAGCTAAATGCCAAGAAGCTGGAAACCACCAGGATCCCAATTGATCCTATAACGAGGACATGACGTGACAGCCTCTCTTAGGACTCTTTCTAGATTTAATTTCATACGCGAACACATGGAAAAGTGACTTAGGATACCCATAGCTTTAGCCAATCGTCCCATCCTGGATGTTTCATATCATCAGCATATTGTAATAAGTCGGAGTTATACAGACGAATTTGATGTCATTATCTTTCCTTACAGCCAGGAACAACAATTCTACAACTAGGATGAAAATGTATGGCGATATTGAATCCCATGTTTACAGCCGCTTTCTAGTTGAAAAAAAAACTGATAGAAATTCATGTTGTTTAGCCTTTGGAACCCAATTGAAAAAGAGCAATCCATTTAAGCAAGTCTTGGCGAAAATTAAAAGGGACAATTGTCGTGTTTATAAAGGCCCAATCTTCACTGTTGAATGCCTTTTTCAAAATCAATTACGGAGATAAGGCCTGGTATTTGTTTCTCCTCTGAATATGCCATTACATCATAGATCAACCGTGTTATTTCCCCCAACATATCTCCCTTTCATTCTGCCTTTCACTAATTACTGATAACTTTACACATCTTGGTTGTTATAGCAGCACTACATATTTTATAATCTACATAATAAAAATATGTGGTGGGGGGAGGCATCATGCCCCTCCCCCTCCCCCGCTAACAATCTTTTCACCGCAGCTCCGGAACGGCGAGAACAAAACAGCTGACATATTCGTACTTTAACGCAAATCGTATTGGCGTCATTTTGAAACTATTTGCATAATCCTAGGTGAAAAGCATCCTGGAAAATTTAAAATACAAGCGTCTGTTCAATATTCAGTCGTCGTTCATTAAAGTATTTCCGCGTCCATAATACAAATACCTAATTCATATAATAGCACTAGCACCAATAAAAGAATAAATCATAATATACATAAAACTAGGCTAATTTCCTGCAAGACAGAAGCGATCAACAGTTTTCAATGAAGCCAGCAAGACATCTTGATGTTCCAAAAATATCAAATCCGTATCGTTGATCAGTATTCTTAATCCATGACTTTATTTGCAAAATCGTTATCTAGAGTATGGTGTATCTCATTCAAGGGTTAAGCGGAATTAGACACAAGTTACGAAACGTACCGCCATAGATCTTGCACGCTATGCCCGTATTTTGCTATCGTCATGCGATATGTATCGCCAAATTTGAGAAACTACGAGGCGTTCGATGGTACTGTTTTATAAGTTTCTGCAATAATGTTTTGTGACGTTGATTAAAATCGTCACATTTAGCACAGCAAATGCTACCAGGCGAGACATGTATACGCCATATGCAGTATTATGTATATGATATGTTTTCGCCAAATGTCGACCAGGAGGTTTCCTCAGACAGGGACAGGGATTTTTATCTCGCCTTACGAAGTAAAGGGGGGATATTGTGAGGGGGGAAAGAGGATGTCGTCGTCGGTGTCGGTGTCCCCGGCCTGGAAATGATAAGGTTTTTGGTTTAGGAAATTAAAAAAAAAATCTAGAAAATTTAGAAAAAATATTTAAAAAATAAAAATAATATGGGGGTGGGGTATTCCAGCCGGGGGTACTACCCCTGGGGTGCTCCATTGTTAAAATCCCTATGATAGAGTTTTGCGTTTAGCTGAAGTGCACACGTACAGCTGTACTTAGAAAGTTTGCAGCAGTTGTCAGCTGTCATTGGAAGATTATGCACCTTGATACACATGTTTCTTGTGATAAGAGGATGTACCTGTGCTATTTTTGAGATGAAATATTGAGTTTTGTCCAAAATATGGCAAATGATAGAGTTTTCTGTTTAGCAAAATGTATACATGTACATGTACATAGAAAATTTGCTGCAACTGTCAGCTGTCATTGGATGATTACGGAACTTGGTACACATGTTTCTTGTGATTAGAGGATGTACCTGCGCTATTTATGAGATGAAATATTAATTTTTCTCCAAATTATGGCAAATGATAGAGTTTGCGTTTAGCTGAAGTGCACATGTACAGAGTTTTCTGTTTAGCCGAATTGTACATGTAAAGGTTGTACATGAAGGCCTCTACATGTATACATGTAAATGTGTACTTAGAAAGTTTGCTGCAGTTGCCAGCTGTTATTGGATGATTATGAAACTTAATAAACATATTTCATATGATTAGAGGATGTCCCCGTGCTATTTAGGAGATGAAATATTGATTTTTGTTCAAATTTTGACAGCTTTCATTGGATGAGCTTGACATTTGCCACCCGAGTTCATTGTGATTCGAGGATGTGCATGTGCTATTTAAGAAATATGACATTAAATATGAATTTTTGTCCTAATTATTGCAGTTTAGACTTTGTACGTTTCCATTGATAAGGTTTTTTTTGGGCAAAAATTCACATGTAGATCTGTACATGGAAAGTTTGTTGAACCTTTCGTGGGATGATTATAAAACTTGGTGGACATGTTTCATGTATTCCTAGGTCACAGCTCTCCCGCAGTAATCCCACACGGGACTGACTGACCTATCCAGCAGTATTCCCAAATGGCACTGGCCTATCCAGCAGTAATGCCACACGGAACTGACCTATCCAGCAGTAATCCCATATGGAACTCAACTATCCAGCAGTAATCCCAGACCAGACTGGTCTATCCAGCAGTAATCCCATTTGGGACTGGCCTATCCAGCAGTAATCTCACACAGGACTGACCTATCCAGCAGTAATCCCAAATGGCACTGGCCTATCCAGCAGTAATGCCACACGGGACTGACCTATCCAGCAGTAATCCCAGACCGGACTGGCCTATCCAGCAGTAATCCCACACGAGAGCAGTAATCTCACACGGAACTGGCCTATACAGCAGTAATCTCACACGGAACTGACCTATCCAGAAGTAATCTCGCACTGGACTGCAATATGCAACAGTAATCCCACGCGGCATGGGACTGACCTATCCCGCTGTAATCTCACATAGGGTCAGCCTATCCAGCAGTAATCCCACACGGGACTGGCCTCCCCAACAGTAATCCCAACCGGGATTGCCGCGTGCAGCAGTAATCACACACTGGACTGCCTATGCAGCAGTAATCCCATACGAGACTGACCTATCCAGCAGTAATCCCATACGAGACTCGCCTATCCAGCAGTAATCCAAGACGTGATCCAAGACGTAATCCCACTTGGGACTGGACTATCCAGCAGTAATCCCACATGGGACTGGTCTATCCAGCAGTAATAACACACTGAACTGGCCCATCCAGCAGTAATCCTACACAGGACTGGCCTATCCAGCAGTAATCTCGCATGAGACTGACCTATCCAGCAGTAATCCCACACTGGACTGCCCTATGCAACAGTAATCCAACGGCACTGACCTATCCATCCTTATCTGTGAGTAATCCCACATGGGAGTGATGTTATTGTCTGTACCAGATAATCTATTCCAGACAGTATTGTCTGTACCACATCATCTGTTCCAGACGTTATTTTGTTTGCTCTATATTTATGCTTCCAATACTGCTGTAGCTTCGGCGGATGACCCGGCAAGGCGAGATGTCGGGATTCTCAGAACGCTATAGTCCTACATGGGACTGACCTATCCCGCTGTAATCTCACACAGGATCAGCCTATCCAGCAGTAATCCCACACGGGACTGGCCTCCCCAACAGTAATTCCAACCGGGATTGCCGTGTGCAGCAGTAATCACACATTGGACTGCCTATGCAGCAGTAATCCCATACGGGTCTGACCTATCCAGCAGTAATCCCAGACGTGAGTCGCCTATCCAGCAGTAATCCCACATGGGACTGGTCTATCCAGCAGTAATAACACACTGAACTGGCCCATCCAGCAGTAATCCTACACAGGACTGGCCTATCCAGCAGTAATCTCGCATGAGACTGACCTATCCAGCAGTAATCTTCACACTGGACTGCCCTATGCAACAGTAATCCAACGGCACTGACCTATCCATCCTTATCTGTGAGTAATCCCACATGGGACTGATGTTATTGTCTGTACCAGATAATCTATTCCAGACAGTATTGTCTGTTTCACATCATCTGTTCCAGACGTTATTTTGTTTACTCTGTATTTATGCTTCCAATACTGCTGCAGCTTCGGCGGATGATCCGGCAAGGCGAGATCTCAGAACGCTTGTTTAGTTTTATTTTGCTAAAACTAACTGTTCTCTATCATATTATTTTTTTAGAGAAAATATCAAAAAAATGAAAAAGCGGTCCAAAAAATAAGAGACGTCATAATGATGGCCAGCTACATTATCTTGTAGAGTTTTACCCAGATATATAGTATGGAAAGTTTGTTCTCTACCCAAAGGAGTAACGAAATTAAGGGGCCGAAATGCCCCCCCCCCCCCAAAAAAAAGGCTGGGACAGACTACAATCGGCCCAACCTTGCGATCCTTGCCTTCTCTTTCGGTATGCACTTAATGTTAATCCTGCTGTTGGAAGGTTGAAAAATAATCAGTTTATAAGTACAATGAAATGTATATCCTATTATTTCTAGGATAAAACTTTCTTGGTAAAGCACAAATACTTGAGTTGGATGGACCAGTCTCAAACTCGAATCCGCACCCTCGGAGTTTGGCATTGAACGTAAGTGCGAGCGCTCTAAACCATTTGGCCACCTCAGCTTCCCGCTAATATTCAACCTAACAGAGGGATAATCAATGTACGCATTCTAGACTTCGATCTCCCTCTTTTGGGGGGGGGGGTGGAGGTGACCGATTGGTCTGCCAAACTGAGGGCGCAGGTTCAAGTCTCGCGCAGGGCTGGCTCATCCAGCACAAAAATAATTGGATATAAATGTTACGTTCTTTCGTAAATGGCACTAGTATATAAGTAGTAGTATAACAGCATTACAGACCGCATTTTGACGAGTGCGCAGGTGTTTCTGCGCAGATTTGTGGAGGAAGTGTGGAGGAACTTGGAGGTCACGGGAGGGTCACAGAGGTCAAGTACAGTATAGTTCCGGCAGAAAGACCAAAAAGCTACCTCCAGCACAGGAGAGTTCCAAATTTGCATATCACGTGACCCAGGTCAAAGATGTATTCATCCGCGGTGATGCGGTCATGTCTGGCGGTGATTCGGTCGCGGGAAAAACCTTCCGCGGAGAAAAAGTAGTTCCTAGATAAAATGGTCCGATTGGGTCGAGTGATGTATCAAAGTGAAGCTTATGTGAAGGGGCATCTAATGGGCTGGGTGTGGGGTTGACATAGCGTTATTCTGCGCATGCGCGGTGGCCCAAGGGTATGGAAATAATCGTTTTGAGATGTAGGGGAGCCCCTAGTGGATCGATGGGGTCGAGTGAGGTATCAAAGTGAAGCTTATGTGAGGGGGCATCTGATGGGGTGGGTGTGGGATTGAAATATCGGCATTGTGCGCATGCGCGGTGGCCCAAGGGTATGGAAATAGCCGTTTTGCAGCTAGGGGAGCCTCTAATGGTCGAATGGGGTCGAGTGAGGTATCAACGTGAAGCCTAGGTGAAGGGGTATTTGATGGCTGGGTGGGTGCATGTAAAAATTTTCCTGAAAAAAAAAATACGGAACACGGACTTTATCGAAAAACCTGGGAAAATGCCTATATGGGGTATGAGGGGTATATAGGTCGCCGGGCTTAACGGGGCTTGTCTATCAACAGAGTTATCTCCCCCTAGTTCCAGGGTGGGTGTATGTAAAAATTTTCCTGAAAAAATACGGAATACGGACTTTATCCTAAATTACGGGAAAATGCCTATATGGGGTATGGGAGGTATAGGACCATCCTGGGAAACGTACTTCTATACATTTGCGGTAGGGTTGTGGGGTCTCGTTTTACTCGTCTCGTCATTTAGAACATGATAGGAAGTGTCCCCGTGCGAATCGGTGAAATTTTTGAAAAAAGTCACCGAACCCCATATAGTCCCATACTGAGGGTATAGGATCAATGTTTGTCCCCCTGGGAAACGTACTTCTATACATTTGCGGTAGGGTTGTGGGGTCTCGTTTTACTCGTCTCGTCATTTAGAACATGATAGGAAGTGTCCCCGTGCAAATCGGTGAAATTTTTGAAAAAAGTCACCGAGCCCCATATAGTCCCATACTGGGGTATAGGTTCAATGTTTATCCCCCTGGGAAACGTACTTCTATACATTTGCGGTAGGGTTGTGGGGTCTCGTTTTACTCGTCTCGTCATTTAGAACACGATAGGAAGTGTTGCGGAGCGAATCGGTGAAATTTTTGAAAAAGTCACCGAGGCCTGGGTAGGCCCATAGGCCTATACTGCATGGCTATGGGTGTATAGGCCCATACGGGGTGGACATGTTGGAGTCTAGGTGAGTCCCTAATGGTCCAATGGGGTCGAGTGAGGTCTTATTTTGAAGCTCTCGTGGAGGAGCACTTGACTACACTAATGGTTCGTCCGTGTTCAATAGTCTGCGCATGCGCAGTCTGGCCGTAGTATAGAAAACAGGCATTTTGGGTGCTATGTAGGGGTGTGTTTGGGTTAGAGATGAGCTAATCACGGTTCGAATGGGTTGTGTGAGGTGTCAAAGTGAAGCTTGTGTGGGGTAGAGTCAGAATGGTGTGTTTTTGAATGCATGTCGCGTTATCTGCGTATGCGCAGTTGGTTGTAGTAAGTAAAGTGGCCATTTTGGGGCAGTGAAGGAAGGTATTTGGGGTCGAGATGGGGTATTCACGGTTCGAATGCGTCCTGGAAGGTGTCATCTTGTAGTTCTCGGGGTGTACATTCCGATTTGAGGGATGTTCGCGTCATCTGTGACGTCATCGGTGACGTCATCCGTACGAGTAGTAGCGAAAGTGGCCATTTTCGGGCAGTACATGAGGGTATTTGGGGTCGAGATGGGCTATTCACGGTTCGAATGCGTCCTGGAAGGTGTCATCTTGTAGTTCTCGGGGTGTACATTCCGATTTGAGGGATGTCCGCGTCATCTGTGACGTCATCGGTGACGTCATCGGTACGAGTAGTAGCGAAAGTGGACATTTTCGGGCAGTACATGAAGGTATTTGGGATCGAGATGGGCTATTCACGGTTCGAATGCGTCCTCGAAGGTGTCATCTTGTAGTTCTCGGGGTGTACATTCCGATTTGAGGGATGTTCGCGTCATCTGTGACGTCATCGGTGACGTCATCGGTACGAGTAGTAGCGAAAGTGGCCATTTTCGGGCAGTACATGAAGGTATTTGGGGTCGAGATGGTGCGGTAGGAATATCATTCTGCGCATGCGCAGACGCAATGCGGAGCTCTCGTCCAATCAGAAGCGAGTATTTCAAATCCGTCACAGAGCTCTCAGCCAATCAGAAGCGAGTATTTTGACCCGGTGCATTATGGGCCATATCCAAGATGGCGGCATGTATGTTCAAGATGGCGGCACATCCGGTGTCGAAAACTGGCCATTTCGTCAGGATGTGGTCACCTAGTGTCGAAAACTGGTCCTTGTATGGGTCCTGCTAGACGTTTTGACGCCATGATATAGACCGGAGAGAGAAAGCAACAACAACAAGGATGACACATGAGGGAATGTTTTTTTCATATAGTTTATTTTCCCCTCCATCATAACATACCCACGCTGGGGGAGCCGCGTTGGGTATCTTTACAATTCAAGAAAGACTCTTGTCCAATCAGAGACCGCCATTTGCATCTGTCCTATTCGTTCCTGTCCGTTAGATGTATTCTTGTCCAATCAGAAGTCGCCATTCCAGAGAGTTCCTTCTTCGCTCATGTTCATTCTGAACCGTTTATTCTAATCATCGTCGGCCAGGCCTGGATATTCTTCGGGCAGCATGTCCTGAAACAGTTGTTTGCGCATTCTGATCGCATTTTCCAGGGCCTCTGTGGGTGGTAAACCCATATCCTCTTCCAAGTGACGCTTAGTCTTCATGATGGACCTGTGCGTGGGGTCCCCTTTCATTTCAAGCGGTAGTAAGGTATACTGTTCATAGATCGCCATGGCTGTTTTCCTGATGCGGGGGCGCATTTGGGTGTACGTCTGTTGTAAATTATCCTCTCCGGCGTCCTCGATCCCTTCAGCGGGAGTATTGATAGCTGCTGTCACAATACGATCCCAGAAGGTAGGTTCTGCCTCACTTTCCTGGGATGAAGGCTGATTCTCTGAGGTCAAGCTCTCCGCGGTGGAAACCTTTACACCGCGCGCGCCGGGGTCAAAGGTCAGTTCCGGTCACGTGAACGGAAGCGGAAGTGACCTCCGGAGCTCCGGAGCTCCGAGTTCTCTTGTAGCAACGCCCGTCAACGCCCGGTGGTGGCGTCGGAGCTCCGGAGCTCCGAGTTCCATGAGCTCCGGAGCTCCAAGAGCTCCAAGAGCTCGGAGCTCTTGCATATAAACACACACATGCATCTGTGAAAGCTTCATTATACGCCTGGTGTCCGTGGAGATGAGAGCCATGGTTTACGCATGTCACTTGTGTTCGAAGTCATTTTCCACGCCATTTAATCTACGTAGACATATACAGCGAAGCCATCTCAAGGAACGGAGTCCCGATAACGTGCAAATTCAAAGTACGCGCGAGGAACGATCAACACCTACGTCACACACGACAGTATTAGAGCACCCTTATACGATGACGGTGAGCGGCCCTACGGGGTGTGGAAAGACGTCCTGGGTGATGAAGTTGTTAGAGGAAGGTGTGGCAACCCCAGCTCCGACACGTGTTGTTTGGTGTTATAGCCAATGGCAGCCCGCCTACGAAACTGCACGACTACAGAATGTGAGCTTTGTTCCAGGAATTCCTCACGACATAGACGAACCCTATTACTTCGATTCCGAGCAGACCAACGTGGTAGTGCTCGATGATCTGATGAGTGCGGCCAAGGACAATTCGAAAATCGCCGACCTATTCACCAAAGGGTCCCATCATCGAAATCTGTCCATCATCTATTTGACTCAGAATCTCTTTCCTCAAGGGAAGGCGTCCAGAGATATTGCCTTGAACTGACAATACTTTGTGTTGTTCTCCAATCCCATTGATAGAGCACAAATCCGTGTGTTTGGTAGTCGAATTTATCCTCAGAACATTGACCATTTTATGCGGGCGTTTCAAGAAGCGACAATTCGTCCGTACGGCTACCTGTTCGTAGATTTAAAAGCCCATACCCCCGAAGATCGTCGGCTGACGACCCACCTGTTACCCGGCGAGGAATCACCACAACGGCATATACCCCCTACACCATCCGCCGAGTGCACTCCTGGCAGAGCAGCAGCAGAAGCCCACCCCCATACAGCGGGCCCGCTTCATACCATCAGTCCTGGAATATCACCCAACCGTGAAGGCTCAACCCGAGGTTGAAGAACATAATGTGAACTCGAGGCTATGGAAGGATTTGTTCAAAGAAAGTATGGACGCCGAGATGGGCGGGATGTTGGAGGCCACAGGAAACAAGTTTCAACGCAAAGGGTATTCGAAAGAGGAAGCTGCAATTTTAGCCCATAACAGATTGGCACCCAGACTATGACGGGCTTTACGTCAGCAGTATGT
>JAVTVY010047692.1:0-23351 GCA_036873755.1 Hanleya hanleyi | reverse complement strand
CTTATAAAATATCCCTCCAAGGGTATTACAGTATTCATTGCATGTGATTTACATGACTTTCCAAATTATATTCATATTGTGAGGATTCTCGTTTGTGGGCTTACACGACGGCCATGCCTGTGCTTGGTTATATTAATTTTGCATGGTCGATCCACGCTGTACAGGTGCGTCGTTTCTTTTCCGTGTGATAAGACAAACGTATTTTCAACAGTAGGAGGCATATAGTTTATTTGTAGTGTCCGAATTTAATAGCATGCGTTTTAGGGAGCGTTTAAATTTATCGTTCACGGAGCTATGGTTCAAACCATTCTGTTTAAACCAAGCCACGAACGATGGGTGTATCGTTAGTGGGTTTCTTTTTTTTCTATAAGACATAAACATTGAGAACGCATAAAAGATCATTGGGACTATATACCCTGTACCAATGTAACGTATTAAAACAGAATTTAATTCGGATTCAGAAGTTATTTTTGGGAAATTGGGTCTGGTAATTGCATAATCTTTGCTCCAACAGATTCACGCGTCATTCCAAACGTAATTAGTTCAGAAATTTAAGTAAGACCGGTAATTATTTATTAAATCATCCTATGTTCGGCTGATTGTCTAGTCTCCGTCTAGTAGAGCTTGACACAAAGATATAGTGTGGTAAATTTCCGCCCTCTAGCCTTAGCGGTAGCGAAAATGTATAGAGGGGCACTTTCGGCCCCTCCCCCTCCCGCCCACGAAAAATCTTTCAAAAAATGTTCTTCTTGAAAATGACGTCACTGTGGATGTATAAAGGTTGACTCAAAGATATATTGCGGCAAGTTTCAGCCATCTAGCTTGACGGCGAAAATATATAGGGGCGTACCCCCCTCGCCCCGGGCTGCGGTACACCCTGAATCGCCCAGGCCAGATAGGGTTAAGGTAGTGTTAAGCAATATCTCATCACTTTAGCGACAACAACATTAACACAATTTCAAACTATACCCAAATCTGTACGTTTAAATGAATTTGGCCAAAACTATTAATTGCATTGGACAAACATCTATAAAGATTCAAGCATAAAAATCGAACACTTTGTTACTTTTAATTGATTTAAATAGTATTTATTTACATTTACAATTGGGAGCACATTAAGACAAGCTTATTAGTGTGTCTCTCATATACAGCAAAAAATAACAAGTACAGATTCAATTTTACAATATATTATAAATGACAATCGGCTCGGAGAGATAAACCTTGAAAAGGAGAGGAAATAATAACAATAATAAAAGAAATACTAAATAAACCCATAAATAAAAATACATAAATATATCTGTATAACAGAGAGACTCGGGGTGTAACCGGACAGTTTGACTTCTCGGTCAGGTCGCTGTATTAATATAAGTTTGAACAATTTCACATATCCGAAATTCAATTTGTTCAGACTTATCTCGTTTCTGTGATACAATTTCCTAAGAATTTGTGAATTTTTATGTTTGTATTTTCGTCTTTGTCTTGAAAGCCAAATAATAAAAGTTTAATGTCGGGATTTCGTGACCGTTGAAAATGGTAAAAAGTGTTGAGCAAACGAGTCCGTGAGTTATGAAATGTAGGGCGATGAAAGAAGAAATGTTTCGTCATGATGTTCACAGTTAAATTTAGTAGTATCTGTAAGAAAATTATTAAATAAATGTCTTTTCATATTGCTACATCCAGTCTGGAGACGACATAATTTAATATTCTCTTTCCTAGTACATACGTAATACAATGAAGGTGGAGTGGAAATATTATGCACATTCTGTAATACGCGTTTGGACACAGAAACTGTAGGAGAGCTAGTAACCTGTTCAGAGAGAGCATTCCATTCACGGACAGTTGCAGGAAAAAACGATCCTGGAAATAATTCTGTTCGACATCTATACGGTGTGAACTGATTTGAATTGCGCGTGTTCTAAGGATTAAGACCGTATACCGGGGAGGGGAGGTGTTTCAACAATTGCAGATTCGCAATTCCATTGACAGTCCGGTAGAACATCACATGTCTGTGAGTTTGGCGTCTTCGAACAAGTTGTTCAAATCCTGCTTCAATATACAGCGTTTCTGAACTAGCACTTCGGGTAACACCAATTATGCTCTGTCAGCGTATTTCAGACTTGGTCTTATGAAGTTTTTGCACATAATTGCAAGGGATTTCCCATCAGAAATATATTCTAGACCTTTAACAATTGAAATTATTGATCATACATAATAACAATTGCGTTTACACGTTAAAATGTATATTCAATTAGTTAATAGTGGAAGAAATAACGACGATTTTTGGGGGAATCGATGATTGAAGGAATCACGGGACCCGTGAATGCGATAGTATATGACTATAATGGAAAGATAGATATTTCTTCAGCAGTATAATTGCAGAGATTCGAGTAATTGTGGGATTCGTGGCGGGTGTATCGCCAATTAAATATATGTAATTTTATTAAACACATCTAAGTTTGTGGTTGGATACATATATGCCAGATCCGCTGCATGTTGTAATCACGTTTTCAGCCACGCATGCCAGCGTTTCAGTGGAATAAATCAAACTCAGCCCCTCGTCATGCTTATCGGTTGGAGCCCTATTTGGATTATTAAAATGAAAATCATTTTTTGGTTACCACCTTTACTAGTTCAGCAGTCCAGTATTATATATTTGTACCAGAAGCTGAACGATTCCATTTTCATTTTTGTGTATGGATGCTTCATTATTACTAGAGAAAAAGCCGTCTTTCGTACGGGGGAATAGAGCGAATGCGAACATACTCAGTGGAAAATGTAAGATGTGGCGGACGAAGATCTGTCATCATGTTTGATAAAATTCAACAATCTGCAGTAAAATATCTATCGACAATGACATATTCATTATTAAGTATTATGTTCTGGACAATTAATTATTTCTTATTTTTTCTTTTCCAAGTCGGCTTATATAGCACTAGATTATTATATGGATAACAACTTCGCTCTTGCTCTGTCACTAACGTTTCGTTGGAGAAACTTCCTATTTTTCTCAAAGCTTTTCATTATCTTTGATAAAATTGAAAGTATTATCAACGAATCGTCAGCTTTACCGCAACAAAGAAGTTGTTATCCATAGATAGCCCTGCGTTATTCCCATATTACGTTTTTTCGTACACGAGCCTTGATTGGCATAAAATCGCAAAGGAACTATGTCCAACCAGGTCACGTTCACTTCACGGACATTTACGTATATCTATGCATTATATACATCTGTGTGCATGTACCGGTTTGTGACAAAGTATGCACATGAAAAGCTAATGTCTCGACACCCAGAGGACGTTAAATGTCTGTTCACTCCCTGTTCACTTCACTCTAGAATCTTTGTGCGAATCTTTCCTAAGCATCTCTCAACATAACTACGGATACATGTTATGTTAAGATTTATATCATATTACTGGCCTCAAATGAGCTTGAAGTACCCTTTTCGACCTTTTGTTGTGGCGTGTCATCACGGTCTCTCTCCACAGTCACATATCTGCATTCCTGATGGGCTTCATCATGACTGTGGTCAGACCGAACCGTTGTAAGTCCCTCAGTCAGCGTTAGTATAGGTTCTGTTTTTCCTTCCTATTTTTCTAACACCCCTATCTCTGCTCAGCTATCCTGGTAAAGTTCCGCAATCTTTAAACCAACTATTGGCCGTTCAGTGACGACATATAAATTTACACATGTTATAACTTGTCAAATGAAAGTTTCGTGTTCGCGGCCTCCATTGGGGCGTCAACAGCCCATTTTATGGCATTTCCCTGGACCTCATATCTACATTGGGCGAAAAAATCCACAATAAGCGTATGCCCTTTCTGATTTTTTAATTGACGTTTTAGTTATCCTCATTGACCTCAATACTGACCAAACAAACTTTCATGACCTTTCGAACCAATCTTTGGTCGTACGGTGGATACAAACAAACACACAGACAAACAGAAGAGGTTTAAGTAAATCGATAGAGATTGTTCAGGATATATTCTGTAAACCGCCTAAAACACTGCTTCTGAAGTTGTAAACGATAAAAGTATCGATGCAATTGTAGGAGACTATTCCGTCATATTGATCGCTTCTTTTGTTCTCGCTTTTCGAACACAAATAAGTGCCGGTGTACAAGGAAACAATATCCGTTAGGAAAATGTCCTGTTCCCTTCTAATAGTCTATATCACACACCCAACCGAAAGGTTGAAGGACTATGTAGAACAAATATATGGAGGGATACAGGCAGTAACTCAGAACGCTACTTAAGAAGAAGCACTTAAGGTACGACTAAAAATCATCCGAGAATGGAAAACTAACTTAAGCGATCGGAAACTTGCCTATTACAATGCTCTCCGAAGCAAAAAGTCACCGAAGCAAAAAGTGTATCACGGATTTTTAGATATGGATACACCATTCATCCCATCAAAATTTCGAGAACATGTCCATGAAGCCGCGCCACATACTCAGAAAGATATTAAGAACGGACTATCCATAAGTCGATTTAGGGCCGATATACAAATTCTTGAAGATAAACACCAAAGATATGTCTCACAATACTCACGTATAGACGAGGATATGTGTAACACCATTTCCAAGCAGAACACTGGAGAGATACCTACCGAAAAGAAGGAAAAAAGGAGGAATGGCTGAGATCGTTACCATTACAAAAAACACCCAGTCATTATATCCGAAATCGCAAAATAATTAGAGTAGACAGCATCAACAAACAGCAGAGTTTGAAGTAAGACATGAAAGTACACGAGAAGCCGACACCCGTGTTACCCTGCGAACCAGAATAGAAAATCGCAGACCAAGTGAGGCTGCTCCCGTGAACCATACTTTCGTCCGTTCGATGGGCGGATATGCGATGGAACAACAATGAGGTCACAGATTATCGACGCACGGAAACCAACAAATTGGAATTAACGTTCTACACATGAGAACGGCAGTGAACATTATGAACAATCCGATAGACATGCAAATGTATTCCGGAGTAATACAGACAACATTTTTTTAGACCAACGGTAGCCCCGATATCGGAAGCGAATCAGACAGAACAATGAAGTTTAACCAAGGTAATTAATTTATCTTGCTACATTACATTTTGCAGAATTTTCGGGCTTCAAGACGACAGGGGCTTGTGCGCGATCTTAGATGTTATAACGCAACGTCGTCTGTTGACTCGGGAGATGACGTCTACAAAACCCGTTCCAGATATATAGATTCCGGAGGCTCGGCTCCGAGATTTCTCGAAGGCTTAGATAGATGACAACAGAATAAGCATTGTTGAATATAGTTTTTACTATATGCACTTCATTCCATCTTACAACATTGTGGGCTCTACCGGTGGTAATAGGACAGTGCGATCTTATAACTGTAACTTGGGAACCGTCACACATTCCCTTTTATACTGCCCTAACAAATAGGTACATAAAAACTGACTCGTCAAATCTTCAGGACAGTTACGACAATGAGACTGGTCTCCAAACCAAAACATACAAATCAAATTTGGGTTTCATGAAGTACAAGTCTAGTGCATTTACTTAACCATGCAACTAAATCATATAGCTAAATATCGAAGATCGGATCTGACGCCTACTGGAAATATAGTCAAGTATATAGGAATGGATATTTTGAGTCATCCGGGAAGTGAAATAGAAGAAATAACGAATAAATCTGGTCAACCGGATAATATATTGTAACAAAGTATAATTTCACATACATGTAGAAGATAACTGACAATGCTTGACTCTATAGGTCGTTGGATAGGATGTTTGTATTAATAGGCAGCATTCAGAACCGAAAACAATTCCCTCCTGCCAATCTGCCAGTCTCTAATATATCATGTACTATACATCATATACGAACCGATAATAAGGTACAGTGGAAGAGCATATGAAACCATGAATTTTCACCCAAGGCGAAATTAAGAAAAGTTAGTATAATAAAATTGACGAAAGTATAGACGCTAAGAAAATCCATATTTCACAATTTGAATGAATTTGCCTTTGTATTTTGGGAATTTCTGACGGTAAGGAGGTAGTTTCTGCAACCGACTTTACGAAACTCGGGTATTTTTTATTTACCGAAAATCATCTTCGTTATCAGAATCGGGGAAATCAATGGCAATGGAACTTTAAGTAGCCTTATTTCGAAAAGTGGTTTATTACGCTCAGCTAATGCATTAAATGAATTTAGCTGTGTAGATATTACAGGGCATTTACTTTGCGTTTCTCCGTTAAATATGTATACTCGGTTGTTTGAAGAATTCCCTGCGAAAGCGTAATAAATTTATTTATTTCTTGCCAAGCTCACCGAGCGTTCGTTTACGGCAAGCTATTACTTGTTCAAATGACTGATCGCCTCTACGTTTTCATCCTGTCTATCGTTCTGATATGAATTTGACTGTAGTTTTGATATGATTTCTATTGGAATTATGATAGCCGCCCCGTTGGGCATTTCCATTAGCTTTACGTTCGCAACATCCCGACAAGGTGTGGTTTTGCCGCCTGCTGTACCTGCAGAGTAAACCTGTTGATTGGCATTTTTCTCTGTAGAGAACCTGCTGAGATTACCAAGTTTCAAACAAGACCTACATATCGGTGTACCATCTGCTGCTCTGAAATGATCGATTCTCTAATTTTATTTATCTTGACCAAAACTGGCTGAATTTGTATTAATTTCTCCTGATTTCTGATACAAACTACTGGCATTGTGCGCCTGAGCAGTTAAAGCTGATACCGATACTGCACTTGGGTATGCAGTTTCAGCGATTCTAGCTTTTGATAGTGTATCTACAAGGCTTTTAGGGTGATCGGTGAAAGTTGTGCTAAGTGTAGAAAAAACTTGCACAAATGCACGTGAAAAGGTTTCCATTTGGGAGTCAGCGTGTGTATGATCTGCTGAATGTTCCGTGCTGTCATTATTACCACACATCGTACTGTCAGGTGGGCTTGAGCTACCGAACCACAAATTCCGCTACCTAGTAAGTAGCATACCTAGCTATAGAACCTTTGCTGTGTAGGTGGGCGTGGCTGTTCTTCCCTCCACAGCTGTAGTTCCTTCCCATCACATTTCGTACCACGAAGTTTTGGCCTCCGAAACGCCTGTGTTTCGGAAAAATTTAACGGCTGCATATACAAGAACACAGTAGCTGATGATAATAAAATGTACCTCGTTATTCTCCTTTTAGTCTTTTGTCACTTCCCTCCAAGTTAGAACTCTCGGTATAGCCTCATTCTTAAGTTATCATCAATTGTTCAAGATTCTCGAGGATTTCGATAACAGCTGCGCGCCAATTCAACCGTCAGTCATGTAAATTACCTTCACACGGACTTTGCCGGAGATGGCGATGAAATGCGCATGCGCAAAATCGATCTATTTTTAATTTTCCGAGCATTGCCGAATTCGAAAACACGTGCTTTCCCGATCAATATACGGCTGTCAGAACTCATGGTGATGGCGGAGCCGGCTGGCATGGTCGTTCACCGACATTTTGCAGCTGTACAGAGACGTTACATATTTGATTATCAACTGAAGAAGGAACAAGTGGATATTATATCAGCTATCTTAGAGAGCAAAAGTGTATTCACAGTTTTGCCGACCGGATTTGGGAAGAGTGATTGTTTTATTCTTCCGCCATTGCTGCTGGACGAGGTAAGTGTTAGTCAAGCTGTAACCAGGGAAACATACGAGAGAAAGAGAGGGGGGGAGGGGGAGTAGCTATTCGATGTGATTTAGGAGGAGGAATTCATCTCACTGTCATACTCACAGCAATAATGCACACAGTTTTGTCGCAGATTTAATATAGACTATAAAAAAAATAATATCAAATCTTTTTTTTTCTCTAATGCACTCAACACAAATGATACAAGCAATATTTTACTTTGCCTCAAATTATATAGTTTTTGCACTATTTTTATTAGATGTATAGTGTATAATGCATGCTTGATATGGACGCGTTCAAGCTTCAAAACATAGCCTCATATTATGGATTAAGTGCATCAAAGATTTTTTTTTGGTTTTTTTTTCTTCTCCTAAGCCTTTCATCTGTAATCAAATCGTGTAGCCAAGCAGCTTATAATCCACTTCTCAGGTAGATTTTATTGGTGTTCTTTTCAAACACACCCATGGAAAAAGAAAAATGAGCATGAACAATTATCACAAATCTCAGTTAAAGCATTTACTGTCTACCATTCTATTTATGTTTTTAGAGGGTTCCTTAAAATGAAAAGTTCCCATTTCGACTCTTGCAACAGTATTGTCAAATAGTGAAGTAACACATAAAAATATCTAATTGCGTGAATATCTGTATGATAAATTTAAGTATTTCTCATGATGAAATTCTATTATATATTTCTCTCGCAAATTCAAGCCTGGAAATATACACTGGGTGAAATGTGCCAGTTTCCGAATTCGGAAACAGGGCGGAAACTGGGTGGAAACAACCGGATTCCATCCAGTTTCTGCTCAGTTTCCGCATAGTTTCCAAATTGTAAACTGGACAGATACAAGATGGAAACTGCACGGAAACCATGGAGCACCCCAAGCGGAAACTGAGCGGAACCCAGGATTCCGGAGGTGCGGAATAGTGAACGTGTTACACTTTCCAAGCTGTTTCCGCCAAGATTCCGCAGCGGAAATTATGCGGAATCTGGGCCGGAAACAGGATTGAAACCGGTTGGAAACTGTAACACTCTGCTGGTTTCCGCACTGGAAACAGCGCGGAAACTGGCTGGAAATATGAAAAATCCAAATACAGCTGTGCGGAAAATAAGCGGAAACAGGTTGGAAACAGACCGTCCTTAAAAGGTTTCCAACCAGTTTCCGCCTACTTTCCGACTAAGTTTCCAAATTGTAAACTGGACAGAAACAAGACAGAAACTGGGCGGAAACCATGGAGCATGCCAAGCGGAAACTGAACGGAACCCAGGATTCCGGAGGTGCGGAATAGTGGACGTGTTACAGTTTTCAAGCTGTTTCCGCCAAGATTCCGCAGCGGAAATTATGCGGAATCTGGGCCGGAAACAGGATTGAAACCGGTTGGAAACTGTAACACTCTGCTGGTTTCCGCACTGGAAACAGTGCGGAAACAGGCTGGAAATATGAAATATCCAAATACAGCTGTGCGGAAAATAAGCGGAAACAGGTTGGAAACAGACCGTGCTTAAAAGGTTTCCAACCAGTTTCCGCCTAGTTTCCGACTAAGTTTCCAAATTGTAAACTGGACAGATACAAGATGGAAACTGCACGGAAACCATGGAGCATGCCAAGCAGAAACTGAGCGGAAACAGGTTGGAAACAGAACGTGCTTAAAAGGTTTCCAACCAGTTTCCGCCTAGTTTCCGACTAAGTTTCCAAATTGTAAACTGGACAGAAACTGGGCGGAAACCATGGAGCACCCCAAGCGGAAACTGAGCGGAACCCAGGATTCCGGAGGTGCGGAATAGTGGACGTGTTAGTTTCCAAGCTGTTTCCGCCAAGATTCCGTAGCGGAAATTATGCGGAATCTGGGCCGGAAACAGGATTGAAACCGGTTGGAAACTGTAACACTGGTTTCCGCACTGGAAACAGCGCGGAAACGGGCTGGAAATATGAAATATCCAAATAGAGCTGTGCGGAAAATAAGCGGAAACAGGTTGGAAACAGACCGTGTCCGACTAGTTTCCGACTAAGTTTCCAAATTGTAAACTGGACAGAAACTGGGCGGAAACCATGGAGCATGCCAAGCGGAAACCGAGCGGAACCCAGGATTCCGGAGGTGCGGAATAGTGGACGTGTTACAGTTCCCAAGCTGTTTCCGCCAAGATTCCGCAGCGGAAATCATGTGGAAAGTGGGCCAGAAACAGGATTGAAACTGGTTGGAAACTGTAACACTCTGTTGGTTTCCGCAATAGAAACAGAATGGAAACAGGCTGGAAACATGAAATACCTGAATAGAGCGGTGCGGAAAATAAGCGGAAATGTTAGTTTATACAAAAGAAAAGTCAGTGGTAAAATGTTCAATATTTATTTACATTCAGATTGGTATACAGTTCTTTGATCCTGAAATATCAGTGCATTGGAGAATAAGATGTCAAACCAACAAGTTAACAATGGATGATTCTGGCGCCATTCTGCTCTAATGTAAACACATTAAACTAAATACTTTCAAGGTGAAATGCAAAGGTTCGTCTACATCACTTGATATTTGCAGTAAGATTGGAGAAATAATGTGTATATTAATTTCATTTCAGTTTTAAAACATTTGCTTAAGCCTAATAAAGTTAAAAACTAAAAAATGTAAAGCTGTATTATTTACGAAATTTCGATCCGTACATGATTACCTCCCCCTGGGGGCGCTGCGATACGTGACGTAGCAGTGGAACCAGCACAGTCTGCACAACATGATGTAGCTGCATTGTATGGAAATACCTCACATAGATAAGCTAGGCTATTGCTCACGAAGCCTTTACTTGTGTCATTCACGTTCACTGAAACGTATCACAGGTTGGTGATCATTCGCTATGGGGGATAAAAGAAAAAGTCGGAATTTACCAATCTATATTTCCGATTCTCTCGGTATGACTGTCGCCCACGGCACCTGCAGTGTCACCGATTCTATCGTTGTCTGAAGGTTCTTTGTTCACAATAGGTTCATGTTGGCAAGGCAGGGGCACCCCTGCATTAACCATTGCCGTGAATTATTCTTAATTCCTCGTCAGAAGAAGAGGAAGTGTAAGAAAATTCCTCTGCATCACTGTCGTCTACATTCATGTTATCCGCCATTTTTTTAGTGTGGTTCAACTATGACGTCACAGCCTCTGGTGGAAAAGCTCCGAGTCAAGGGGAGATAAGCGATGCCATGTTTTAAAGCCGCTGATCATACACATGTTTTATTTCTCTTTAAAAAATAAAACTTATCACCAGATTTCGTTCATTGATGGTTGTATAATTTATTATCATCATAAAAAGGAAAGGGAAATGCTTTTTTCTTACTTTTAATACCTTTGCATTTCACCTTTAATACGAAGCTGCGCATCAAAAAAACCCCTACATTCATAATGTATTCAATTTGAACCAAGATGTCAGGAACACCAAGCAGTCAAGTCACAAATATACAGATTATCAAAAGTTTTCCAATTCGAAATGACCCCTAAGATTTCCGTCCAATCAGAGAAACCGGTATTCATTACATAAATTCCTTGATGCATCAATATGATCAATGATGTATACCAAATTTTACATCGTGCATTTGAACAGTATCAGAGATAGAGATCATTAATGATTTCGCATAAATTAAAGATGGCCGCCCATCCTTCCCGCCACTCAGAGGAACTGATGTGGTTATTCATTGAAAGTCTCTTGATACATTGATGCTGTGCACCAAGTTTCGTATAGAACACTGAAATGGTATCAGAGATATACATCATTAAAGATTTTGCATAAATTAAAGATGGCCACCAAGGTTTCCGCCTAATCAGAGAAACCAGAACTGTCATTTGTCGTCACTTGATGCATCGATCATGTATACCAAATTTTACATCGAGCACTTGAACGCCAGAGAACGAGATCATTATTGAATTTGCATAAATTAAAGATGGCCGCCCATCCTTCCCCCCACTCAGAGGAACTGACGTGGTTATTCATTGCAAGTCAGTTGATACATTGATGCTGTATACCAAGTTTGTTATAGAACACTTAAATTAGATCAGAGATATATATCATTAAGTTTTTGCATAAATTAAAGATGGCCGCCTAGGTTTTCGGTCAATCAGGTCCCGATTCAAAGTATCTGGATGTATCGATGATGTATACCAACTTTCATATAAAACAACTGAATGGTAACAGAGATATGTATCATTATCGATTTCGCATAAATTAAAGATGGCCTCCAGGATTTCCAGCTAATCAGAAAAGCCGGTTTGGTAATTCATTAAAGTTGCTTGATGTATCGATGATGTATACCAACTTTCGTATTGAACAGTTGAATGGTTTCCGAGATATGGATCATTATCCATTTCACATAAAATTAAAGATGGCCGCCAAGGTTTTCACCCAATCAGGTCCCAATTAAATAGGCTTCTGGTCCTTGACTAGGTAAATAAGCATACCAAATTTAGAATTCTTCAGTGGAACCGTTCTCCGGCTATCTCACTCACGTACGGACGTACGGACAGACGGACATACAAGACGACAATACCCCATGGCCAAAATTGGCCGAGGGGTAATAAAACAGTCCATGAACAAGTGTAATATTCAGTCCATCAAACGCAACATGGGTGTAACATGAAACAGTGGTACCTTAAAGAGGTAGTAGCGCCATTTAAAAAAATATTCAGCAAATAACATATTTCGATAAAAGTTATTTAGTAATTGAGATCAGCTATGATGAATGTTTTTCTGTGACTTCATTTTTTAATAGCACGGGCATTGAAATCACACTTCTGACATTCTCTGAAAAACGTGACAGCACCTGCACTTGGCTCCAGTGCCTGATATGACGTCAAAAACGTGCATTGGCATTCCGGGCGTGATGCTTTGCAACGTCATACATGTACTCGATCTTAGAACTTTTATTACACTATGACTGCTTCTAACGTGACGTCATGGACACCTGGTCACGTTATCCGACGTCATCTCAGTCATTTCCAATTTTAATGCTGTTCACTGGACCGAATTAAAGAATCTGACAATATTAGTCCCTATAAGAAATACAAGACTTCACAACTTGAAAATCTTTTGGCAAATGCTGCAAGTGATCGTGCTGTTCAATTTACCCGAACAATTAAAATCACGCTACTACCTCTTTAAGCTTTGTTGCCACAGTTTACATGTAGGACATATCAAGAACAAACTTCATCTGTCTCCTGTTAACACGGTCGTTCGATTTGCCAAGATTCTTGGTCCCGTGATCCTTTGCGAAATGTCAAACAACAACAACACCGACATAACGTCATAATTGAAAATTAATCGCAACAATACAAACAGACGATGTCACGTCTCAAACGCGTCACCTGTGTGACGTCGGGTCACATGCATGATCTCCACAGATATGTCTACGTTATGTTCCATGTTCTATGCGTTCGTGCATTATCCAATGGGAAGCTGTAATGCTGACCGTGCAACCAGAGTCTGTAGGGAGAACAGGACCGGATGACTGGATTCGAGATTGATATCTCTAGTGGTCCTTTCACTTAGTAATATTTTCCTGTGTTCACTGAAGTCCAAGTAATCATTTTCACTTCACTTGGAGCAACTGGCACCTGCAGGATAACATCTTTATAGCACCTCTCTTCGCTTATTGGTCTATCAGGGTAAACAGATGTCAGGATCACCAAGGGGAATGTTACTTGCTCGTCTTATTCTGTACTTCTCAACAACATTCTGTAAAAATCAAAAGTTTTATTAAGGTTAGTCAGAGTGAAAACTAAATCGAAATGGTCTATAAGGCCAGGCTATGCAATACTGGTAATTCATGAGGAAGTGGATGGGAAAGTTGACATCATATTCTGGCTGTCAGGCCTAGGCTTCTAATAAAGCTCTGCAAATGACAAGATACTAAAATTTGTCCTTCAAAAATGCAATACAATTCAACAAGGAATACATAGTGAATCCTCTGATGTTTCATATGGCCCGTAGAGCAGACTCTGTAATGAAATAGCATATGTAAAATAAACATAACCATGTAATGAGATGGCAGAAGGTGCCATCCATGAAGTACGTACTCCAAAGATAGTGCCGTGGCACTGTAGCTCATCTGAATGTAGCTGGAGAAAGTGGCTTAAGATATTTTTCACCACAGAAAGAGCTGCAACATGAGAACTAGCAGTGAAAAGAAAATCCAAAATGGCGACCAGGCAGCCATAATAATTAATTAAGCAAATCAGGTCAAAGCTGCATAACTAGACCGCACGGGAGACCTATGTATCAATTTTGAGATTGAGATTCAGTAGGTCATGAAAACTAGCAATAACAAGGAAGTCCAGGATGGTCACCAGGCAGTCATATATTGAATATGAAAATCAGGTTGAAAAACATATGTTGCATGATTAGACTCCCAGCAGAACCTGTGTATCAAATTTGAGAAAGAACTCTTCAGTATAACCCGAGAGTTATAGTGAGAATAAGCCTTTGTGCAGAAATACAAGATGGCAGCCATGATGAAAATGATACCGGAACTCGGAAAAAACTCTACGATGCACAACTATGAGCCACTGGCCAGATTCCATGCAAGCTCGTCCGTCTGCAATCAATCTACAAACATCAACGCTCTGTTTTGTCGCGGCCATTTCGTAGCGTGCTGGTCACGTGACCCGTATGAATATCATGGCGGTAGAGACAAGGAATTCAAACGACCGTTGATGTTTGTAGATTGATTGCAGACGGATGAGCTCTTCACGGCAATCAAACTCATTGCCGAACTCGATAAAAACAATAGACAGAGAGTTGGGAGGGGTTGTTTTATTGTCGGATAGAGCCGATTACCTAATTAGTCCATGTTGAAAAATGGCGTCCATTGTCAGTTTGTGCACGGTGGGGAAGTGTGATCTCCGTTATCCAGTTTTTTGAGAGGAAGCCTTTGTTCGCGGGGCGTTATTAGCAAGTGACCCCAGCAGGGAGAATTCCAGGTCAAATGACCTTGACCGTTATTCTCAATCTCACGTTCGACTTCCTGTGATTGAATTATTAGAAGACTTACGTATATAGATAATATAGGGCTACCATCCAAACTCCAGTCTGAACAAACGATGCACGGGATTGCTCCTCGATCTAACATGAGATTGATCTAATCAAAACCCCTCGGCTTTCCCCAAGTGATTGAGACCCATGTGTAGTGTGAATTGGGGAAGACACAGTTCTATGTGGGATGATTAAGATATATACCGGTTGTTGGTTACATTCAGGCATATAGGACAGAAATAGAAAAATTATATATCTGTAAAGGGGCATAACTTTGTAAAATATGGGTCGATGCCACTTTCGACAGGCGTCTGACTTAGCACTCTGTAAAATAAGAATCTAGACAAATAAGCTGTACCGAACACGGATCTGCAGATATAACTTGTACATTCAACTACATATAGCAAAATCGGAGATTATTACATCTGAAAAGGGGCATAACTCCATAAGCCGATGCGACTAATCCTTTGTTGGCTTGTAGAATACAGAAATATAAATAAGTTTCCAAAATATAACAGCTATATCGAACAGTTCTGCAGATATAGTTGGTTACATTCAGGGATATAGGACAGAAACAGAAATTAATATATCTGTAAAGGGGCATAACTCTGTAAAGTATGGGCCGAGGGGCGCCACTTTCGATTTGTGTCTGACTTAGCACTCTGTGAAATAAGAACCAAGACGAATAAGCTGTACCGAAGACTGATCTGCAGATATAACTTGTGCATTCAGCTACAACTAAAAAAATCGAAGATTACTACATCTGAAAGGGGCATAACTCCATAAGCCGAGGCGAGTAATCATTTGTTGGCTTGTAGAATACAACAATATAAACAAGTTTCCAAAATATATAGTAGCTATATCGAACAGTTCTGCAGATATAGTTGGTTACATTCAGGGATATAGGACAGGAATAGAAATTAATATATCTGTAAAGGGGCATAACTCTGTAAAGTATGGGCCGAGGGGCGCCACTTTTGATTGGTGTCTGACTTAGCACTCTGTGAAATAAGAACCAAGACGAATAAGCTGTACCGAAGACAGATCTGCAGATATAACTTGTACATTCAGCTACAGCCGAGGCGAGTAATCCTTTGTTGGCTTGTAGAATTCAACAATATAAACAAGTTTCCAAAATATAGTAGCTATACTGAACACAGTTCTGCAGATATAGTTGGTTACACTCAGGCATATAGGACAGAAATAGAAATTAAAAAATCTGTAAAGGGGCAGAATATGGGCAGAGGGAAGCCATTTTCGATAGGCGTCTGACTTAGCACTATATAAATAAGTGTTGAAAATTTGGTGGTTGTGTCTCAAGCGGTTTTGCCTAAAATGCGGTAACGGACGGACGTACATGGCGACGACAATACCCCCGAGGCCAAAATGGCCGAGGGGTAAAAACCAGAGGAAAAAGAGTCATCCTGTGTTTTTTTCTCATTGAAAGGACACCTGACTGGGTATCATTCGTCTGATTTCTACTAGTGTTTTCTTTTCTATTAAAGATGTAAAAACAGAGATGTCCAATACAGGCAAATGTTATGTACATTAGTCATGATGTGATAATTCAAGTCACTGATAACTATACAGATATTATGGCTGCTCTAGTAAAATTTTGATCATATTCAAAATGTGAACATACATATACTATTACTGAACTCGGACTGGACGGATACGATTTTCTATGATATGAACTAGGCCTACCTAAAATGCATAAAGGTTACATGTACATGTATACGTGTAAGCAAACTATCATAAAAGAAGCTATATGGCAGATCCATGGCTGACTATTTTGATTTTCATACCGGTACATGGTCAGCAGGTTTTGAATTTACATATAAATGTTACTTGCCATGCTTGTAGCATCAGTCTGTCAGTAATACCTGGCTGAAAAACCCTCCACGGATGTTCCACCTCTTCATTTCTCCACCACATTCCTAAAATACGGAATGAAAAAAGTAATATACGTTGAAGAAATTCATGTATGTTGTGCAGATAATCTACCACATATATAAACATGGCAAACCTGAAAGTGATCATCTGACATGATCTCCAATCATCAATGGCAACTGTGTGTGACGACCAATGTCAACAGTATAGGAAATGAATACCAACAATACTCTGTCAGCAGTGTTTATAAGCTGTGTTGTGTTCCTGGAATCCTAGCCTGCTTTACAAACTGCTCAAAACTTTATACATGACCATGGGCCTATTCCACACTGGTAAATTTCAACTTTCTTTTCAATAAAAAATTAACCCAGAAAGATTAAGAAAATGAAAAAAAAAAAATACTCATCAATATCGGTTTACCCAGTGATGTTAACGGATGCATGAGCTGTAATGGCACTGCTGTACCAGTGAAACATGGAATAGTTCCTGGAGCCGACTAGGGATCATCTGAAATTAACATTACACATGTGTCACATACATTTTACTTTCACTACACGAGACCAAATTATGCAGAAGGCAAGCTACCGGTATTAAAAAATATATTCTGACAAGATCAGAGATTATGGAATACATGTAATTCTAAATTCTAAAGAATAATTCACTATTTGCATATATTGTAAATCATGTCTGGAGAGAGGCCTTCCAGTCTCACATGTGCTAGCCTACCCGATACGGGTTGACGTGACGTTGCAACATCGAGAGGAGCATACTGTATGTTATAACATGTGGCATGTATGAGAGCCCATGACGTGACGTCATGATGTTGCAAAATTAACTTGGAAAATCCCTAGTATCTAGAGAAACTTTGCGCAATGTATGTGTGAAGCTCTTGGCGAACCGAGATGAAATTTGGACACAGTAATGTTATTATTAATATTGACCGTTTCAAAGTTGTCGCTTTCAAAGTACAGGTACAACACGCTCAATGTCTATCCCATCACAATGGCCCGTAAAAGACACTGCATTTGTAACAGCATCAGATGTCACTACTATCGGTCCCGGATATAAGTGCAGGGCTTCGTGTTTAGCGCGAGTGATAGCTCACCTGCACGCAAACACTCGCATAAATTCATGTCACGAGTGTGATTTTAGCTCACGTAAACTATCACATTTTATATTGTATTATATAGCAATCACTCGCCTGACTTTTAAATACCCTCTCCTAAATATTTTGATGTGAGCTATTTTTAGCTTGCGCACTAATTCTAAACACGAAGCCCTGAAGTGGCACACCATTGGCCTTCTGGACATTCACAATAGTTCTGAAACTGGACAGCAGTTGCCCATCTACTGCCAGAAGATAAGCAGACTTTATTAGCTTCTTATAAGCATCTCTCAATGCTTTGTGAAGTGCTTGATCAATAAGAGGCTGGTCCTGTTTTTGTTGACCAGGAGCACTTCCGCCTGAAACGTTCTCATAATGAACACTCAGTTCGTGCACTTTAGATAGCGATGCCAATGCTCACCAGGTGGCGCGGTCCGCGCCGTATATGCAAATGACGAACAATGACCCCCATCAACCCGGGACACAGTGCTCTTCTTTTACGTAGATTTACCATATTAAATCAAATGAGAGGTGACGTGAAGGTGCGACGGTTATGAGAACGGGGTCTTAAATTGCGCGTATTTCGCAGTTTAGAGACTGAAGACACATGGACCAGGCGGCGAGGTTGAAATATTGACGGTAAGTATAATAAAATGCAACCTAAAAGTATAATACGCATCTGTAACATCGATCAGTCGCATATTTGTTATCTTTGTGAGCATTATGGCCTGTTTCTGGGATTAAAATTGGCCGACAAGTGTTATTTTGAAGCTGTGTACTTTCACTATCAGTGCTTCCCAGACAAAGAAAAGGTCGTCTTGCGCATGCGCAAATACCCTGTTCAGCTCATGTCATTAAACGGCGGGAATGTTCTGACAGAAAATACGCTTTTGTATATCGCTTTAAGTGCATTCGCTTCAATGAACTAAATGCCCTTATTCAAATTTAGTTTCTTTCATTCTTAATCACCGAGTTGTACACTTATGATGATGTGTAGGTTTAAAAAATTATTCCAAATGAACTCTTAAGTTAATTTTCTTAGATGGGGTCATCGTTTTCCTTTTTTCCAGAAAGTAGCGGCAAGAGTTATTTGCCCTTGAGTGACTTGTGTTCCCCCGGTATGTAGCCACATATATGCAACTCAAGTATAGCCACCACTGAGTTGCACATCCTTACTTGCAGAAACACCAGTAGCGTCGTTTTCTTCGTGGCCAAACATGACAAAATGTACAATTGACTATGGCATTTAACGGGTTGTAAACATGTCAAATATACTTCTCTCCCCCGACACAAAGTATCTGGCTCATTCCTGCAGCGCAAGTGCACGTAAATAGCACCAACTCATGTCACTATCTTCCTATCATGCTCAAATTTTGAAAATGGCCTAAGTGCAGGAAACACTGCAGTGCGCATGCACCGCTAATAACACGAACACTTTACGATTTGTCGTAAAGAAGAAAGCATCATCAGCTAGTGGGCGGGGCCTAACGCACGTGGTCAAGTTCCATCTCGGTTACCCCAGGAGCTGATGACGCTTTCTTCTTTACGACATACGTAAAGTGTTCGTGTTATTAGCGGTGCATGCGCACTGCAGTGTTTCCTGCACTTAGGCCATTTTCAAAATTTGAGCGTGATAGGAAGATAGTGACATGAGTTGGTGCTATTTACGTGCACTTGCGCTGCAGGAATGAGCCAGATACTTTGTGTCGGGGAGAGAAGTATATTTGACATGTTTACAACCCGTTAAATGCCATAGTCAATTGTACATTTTGTCATGTTTGGCCACGAAGAAAACGACGCTACTGGTGTTTCTGCAAGTAAGGATGTGCAACTCAGTGGTGGCTACATACACTGAGTTGCATATATGTGGCTACCCCGGTATGCAACTGAATCAGACGACATTTATGTTTTTCCATAATTTGTGCTACTTCCAAGGATTAATAAAATATATAGTTTTAGTGTATTCAAGTCTTTTGTGAAATTCATGTAGCATAGCTACTTTAGACGAGAAATGTCTGCTAACTGTATACTTGGATACAAAATTTGTACCACTCACGTATCTGTCAATATCTTTCAGGGCTTGTAAACCAACACAACTTACAAAATCCGAGAAGATCATAGTATCTGAAATAAAACCATGTAAATGATTGGCAATTTGAACGTAATTATACAAATCATCCCTTCCCAAACGTTTCTGAGACTTAATTTTATCATGAATATTTTTTACCTGAATATAATCCCTAGCGTTAAAGACTCCTTGATACTGACCATCTATTTCTGTGTCACAAACTAATTGCTTGTAGGATTCTGCCGGCATGTTATTGTCTGCTAATTTCTTAATTGTCTCAATTACAGAAGGTGCTGTCCTAAGAAATTCTGAACCGGACTTACTATTGCCATGAGGAATTGGTTTGTACTTTTCATGATCACCAATATAATGAATGAGTACAGTATTTGGATCACTCTCTAACCAGTAAGCAGTACGCCGAAAATCAGTGGAGCCTGTTGTTTTTGCTTTACTTTTTTCTGAAGGATCTACTTTTATCTTTATCTTAAAATAAACCACCCGCAAAGTATCTTCCCCCAAATTTTTGTTGTATTTACCATTATTTAGCCACTGGTATTGTTGGTCACATTTCCAGTCCCCTACATTTTCAGAACGAATCACATAGACTTCTCCACCCTTAGGTTTTACAGGCGGAATAGTAGAAATCTTATCGCTACTAGGATCACTTAAAATCTCAACAGCCTTAAATTTAGAAATCTCTACTACATCTGAACTATAAACACTTACACCTCCACCAAACAATACTTGCGGAGAGATGGCCTCAGATGCCGGCTTGGACTGGGTATCGGTTCGTCTATCTGCAAAATATAAAGAAGAAAAAAACGGAGGGGATGTCATCTCGTCGAACACAATCGTGGGCCGGGTCTTGGGCTGGGTCCTGGGTTGGCGGATCGGCCGTTTGGGTGATGGTTCGGGTGTTGAATCTACAAAACACGAAGAAGTAAAATTAAAAACATTCTGGTCTTCTAACACAGCATACTTACTAGGCTGAGTAAACTCAGTCGGGGCCGATACACGTCGCCGTACCTTGGATTTCCGCCCTACGGTTCTCCACGATGGAACGGAAGGGATTGGAAGGACGGGCTCCTCCGGGGAAAGCGGTCTTGTCACGGCAATGGGCTCGGATTCGGCAGAGGGAGAGGGTGAGGGGACGGGCTGTGCGGTTGGCATCTGGAAGAGCAGAGCATCTCTATATTCGGTACAGGGCGAGGGGACGGGCTGGTCGGTCGGCATCGGAAAGAGAAGAGCATCTCTATAATCGGTAGAGGACGAGGGCACTGGGTGGGTGGTCGGTATCATGTCGCAGATCTCGGTAATAGTTTTGAGAATCCCCTCCACAAGCCGACCTGTCCCAAGTGGGCTGAGGTGTAGCCCATCACGGCTAAGGAGACGTCTCTCGATTTTCCCGTTCCTGGCGAAGGAGGAATGGCTCAGGTAGAATAGCTTGGGGTGGTGTAAAGCTATGTCTCTCATCCTTCTGTTGACCGCTTGTGCCGTGGTGTTGATTCTGTGAAGGAAACCCACTCGGCGAAATCCAGGCTGGAATCGGTTGTTCCCTCTGGGCAGGATGGCCGAAAATACGATGTTGGCCGAGGGGTTGTCGTTCCAGATAATCTCAGCTAAGGCTTGGAACTTCTGTAGGACTGTCTTTGCCGTGTCCCTGGACAGATTATTGGCACCGACGTGGAGCACAGTAATGTCGTAGGAACAAACGACAAGACGGATCTCACTCCACATCTCCTCTATCTTGTATCCAGAAAAGGATACAATGTCAATAGAAGGATCCGTAAGGTATTGATCAAAGTACTTGGTCTGGGAATGACCGGCGATGAGAGTCTTGACAACCATGATGAAATTCAAATGTCTGAAGAAAATGCAGCTATGACTGATGAATTATTGAAATTCAAATGTCTGAAGAAATTGAAGATATGCTGCCCTTATATACAGAAAAGTCGAAAAACTGCTCACTATTGGAATGGTTTATATAATCTGATTACCTATTCTGCTCACATAATCTTTTAACGCTCGTCACTCTCGGCAAGTGTTGTAACGGATTAGCGGTTGGGGATTAATTGCATGGTATTAAAACTTAACTGACTGTTCACCAATCTCGGCTGTGAGATGTCAAAAAATCAGTAAGTGAACAAAACTCACAATGATAAAATTCATTTTAGTTCATATAAATTATAATAATTACTGAAAACAAAATATGTATATTCCTGGTCATTTTTCAGGTACAAGAAGGTGCATGCATCAAAATATACATATTTAAAATTAATGATCAATTAAAAAATATATTTATACCATAGAAAAATACTATTTCCATTTACATTAAGTTATTACATGACAAACATTCATTTATTTGAAAACTAGGATATTTATTGTTCAAACTATGCTTTTTAAATTTAATTCGACACTTATGACCTACCGACGTAACCAATCTTTCCATAAACTTACCCGCGATCCTTATTCCGGATTTTCGGAATCTTCTGAATTCCGTCTCCAAATCCGGGGTTTTAACTCGCTTCACTAATCCGTTTTACGGTAGATTCAGCTGAAAATGTTGTGATTTTCAATCGGGTTTTTTCAGCGAACCCTTTTAAGGAAAACGGTAGAAGGTACATGCATATATTATATATCATTTTATTCATAAGAAAGTAGAGCGTTCCGGAAACCTAAAAGTATTTCAGTCAGTCCACGGAATAATATTCTGGACAAGAAAAACCGCATGTCGGTCGGTCCAGAAAAAATTTCAGCGAAGTCGACACAAAAATTTCAGTTGCCCACTATCTCAAAAATTAAAAAACTTTTGTCACCAAACTATATATATTTGAAAAGAGAATCTCTTCAGCTACTCCGGAAAGTTTAGATTGTCAGAATCGAACCAGTATCAAGCGAGCTATCAACAAATAACCGACCGAGTTTCCGTTTTCATCAGTCGAATTCCGTTTCATCAGTCGAATACGCCGACCCCGTGTTTGGCACACAACAGCACAAAGTATCTCTCGACCATCGATCTTCTGTGTCATAGTCGATCAACCCGCCTGTATTCCACGTTAAAAAAGTTGCCAATTGTACACTATTTCCTTTACCGGTGGCCATAACAAATTGTATAGAAGGATCATCCAATTTCAGTCCAAATTAAAGTTCATTTGGAGCTATGATTCTCATACCTGTCATTTGCGTGCGTTTAGTTCAAAATCAAAAATGGCGGCTGAACTGGGTGCGTTACAAATTTTTACTCGGAAACGGACCGAAACACATTTTTGATAAAGTTGAATGCGATCAATGTAATATGGTACAATTTATTTAATTAAAAGAAATCAAATTGGTTTTAGATTATAGATAATCATGTATGTGTACGATAGGAAATGTTTTTGACGTAAATTGTCATTTAGAGCAGTATATTGAAAACCACGAGAAATACGGATTCCGGACTAGAGTTCAAGTTAGCATTTACGATTGACTGCAGGCCACTAAATCTACCACAAACGAAAAAAGAGTTCTCCGTTCAACACGGCATGTCGTCTGACGGCTCACAACAACAACCACAGGAGTTGATATTTTTGTTCTTTTGTACCGTTCTCGGCGTGCGCGATTTATCACGCCCCTGAGAATAAAATCAGGCGCGCTGTGATGCG